>JAZKLR010000614.1:0-32530 GCA_037103525.1 Ganaspis brasiliensis | reverse complement strand
CAAAAAGTTCGATTTTTTGACAAAATTTCGCAAAAATCACCATGTTTCTCCCCACCTAATCTTTTAAACTATTTGACGTAGAATGCTGCAATCTGGTACACGTATGTAGATTTTCTAGTAGATTACAGGAAAATTATAGAGAACTTTCGTAAAGTCGGTCTTTATGGTGTTTACTAGCCAAAAAGTGCCATTTTTTTGACAAAATTTCGCAAAAATCACCATGTCTCTTCCCACCTAATCTTCTTAACTATTTGACGTAGAATGCTGCAATTTAGTACACGTATGTAGGTTTTTGAGTAGATTACAGGAAAATGATAGAGAACTTTCGTAAAAGCGGTCTCCATAGTGTTTACTAGCCAAAGAGTACGATTTTTGAAAAAAATTTGAAAAAATGACCATGGTCCCCCCCCCCCCCTAATCTTCTAAACTATTTGACATAGGATGCTGCAATTTAGTACACGTATGTAGATTTACGTGTAGATAACAGAAAAATTATAGAGAATTTCGTAAAGGCTGCCTTCATGTTGTTTACTAGCCAAAAAGTGCGATTTTTTGACAAATTTCGCAACAATCACCCATGTCTCTCCACACCTAATCTTCTAAACTATTTGACTTAGAATGCTGCAATTTAGTAAACGTATAAAGATTTTCGTTAAGATTACAATAATATTATAGAGAACTTTCGTAAAGTCGGTCCTCATGGTGTTTACTAGCCAAAAAGTACGATTTTGGAAAAAAATTCGAAAAAATGACTATGTCTCCCCCTAATCTTCTAAAAGTTTGACGTAGAATGCTGCAATTTGGTACACGTATGTAGATTTTCGAGTAGATTACAGGAAAATTATAGAGAACTTTCGTAAAGGCTGCCTTCATGTTGTTTACTTGCCAAAAAGTGCGATTTTTGACAAAATTTCGCAAAATCACCATGTCTCTCCTCACCTAATCTTCTAAACTTTTTGACGTAGAATGCTGCAATTTAGTACACGTATGTAGATTTTCGTGCAGATTACAGGAAAATGATAGAGAACTTTCGTAACGGCGATCTTCCTAGTGTCTACTAGCCAAAAGTTCGATTTTTTGACAAAATTTCGCAAAAATCACCATGTCTCTCCCCACCTAATCTTTTAAACTATTTGACGTAGAATGCTGCAATCTGGTACACGTATGTAGATTTTCGAGTAGATTACAGGAAAATTATAGAGAACTTTCGTAAAGTCGGTCTTCATGGTGTTTACTAGCCAAAAAGTTCGATTTTTTGACAAAATTTCGCAAAAATCACCATGTCTCTCCCCCCCTAATCTTCCAAATTATTTGACGTAGAATGCTGCAATTTAGTACACGTATGTAGATTTACGTGTATAGTACAGGAAAATTATAGAGAACTTTCGTGAAGGCGGTCTTCATAGTGTTTACTAGCCAAAGAGTACGATTTTTTGAAAAAAATTCGAATAAATGACAATGTCTCTCCCCCCCCCCTATTCTTTCAAACTATTTGACATAGGATGATGGAATTTGGTACACGTATGTAGATTTATGTGTATATTACAGGAAAATTATAGAGAACTTTCGTGAAAGCGGTCTCCATAGTGTTTACTAGCCAAAGAGTACGATTTTTTGAAAAAAATTTGAAAAAATGACCATGGTCCCCACCCCCCCTTAATCTTCTAAACTATTTGACATAGGATGCTGCAATTTAGTACACGTATGTAGATATACTTGTAGATAACAGGAAAATTACATAGAACTGTCGTAAAGTTTGTCTTCATGGTGTTAACCAGCCAAAAAGCACGATTTTTGGAAAAAAAATTCAAAAAAATGACTATGTCTTCCCCCTAATCTTCCAAACTATTTGACATAGAATGCTGCAATTTGGTACACGTGTGTAGATTTTCGAGTAGATTACAGGAAAATGATAGAGAACTTTCGTGAAGGCGGTCTTCATAGTGTTTACTAGCCAAAGAGTACGATTTTTTTAAAACAATTTGAAAAAATGACAATAGTCACCACCCCCCCTAATCTTCCAAACTATTTGACTTAGAATGCTGCAATTTAGTACACGTATGTAGATTTACGTGCAGATTACAGGAAAATTATAAAGAACTTTCGTAAAGGCGATCTTCATAGTCTTTACTAGCCAAAGGTTACGATTTTTGGAAAAAATTTTGAAAAAATGTCCATGTTTCCCCTTAATCTGCCAAACTATTTGACATAGGATGCTGCAATTTGGTACACGTATGTAGATTTACGTGTAGATTACAGGAAAATTATAGAGAACTTTCGTAACGGCGATCTTCCTAGTGTTTACTAGCCAAAAAGTGCGATTTTTTGACGAAATTTCGCAATAATCACCATGTCTCTCCCCCCCTAATCTTCCAAATTATTTGACGTAGAATGCTGCATTTTAGTACACGTATGTAGATTTACGTGTATAATACTGGAAAATTATAGAGAACTTTCGTGAAGGCGGTCTTCATAGTGTTTACTAGCCAAAGAGTACGATTTTTTGAAAAAAATTCGAATAAATGACAATGTCTCTCCCCCCCCCCTATTCTTTCAAACTATTTGACATAGGATGCTTCAATTTGGTACACGTATGTAGATTTATGTGTATATTACAGGAAAATTATAGAGAACTTTCGTGAAGGCGGTCTTCATAGTGTTTACTAGCCAAAGAGTACGATTTTTTGAAAAAAATTCGAATAAATGACAATGTCTCTCCCCCCCCTATTCTTTCAAACTATTTGACATAGGATGCTGCAATTTGGTACACGTATGTAGATTTATGTGTATATTACAGGAAAATTATAGAGAACTTTCGTGAAGGCGGTCTTTATAGTGTTTACTAGCCAAAGAGTACGATTTTTTGAAAAAAATTCGAATAAATGACAATGTCTCTCCCCCCCCTATTCTTTCAAACTATTTGACATAGGATGCTGCAATTTGGTACACGTATGTAGATTTATGTGTATATTACAGGAAAATTATAGAGAACTTTCGTGAAGGCGGTCTTTATAGTGTTTACTAGCCAAAGAGTACGATTTTTTGAAAAAAATTCGAAAAAATGAGAATGTCCCTCCCCAATCTTCCAAACTATTTGACTTAGGATGCTGCTATTTGGTACACATATGTAGATTTACTTGTAGATTACAGAAAAATTATAGAGAACTTTTGTAAAGTCGGTCTTCATGGTGTTAATCAGCCAAAAAGTACGATTTTTGGAAAAAAATTCGAAAAAATGACCATTTCCACCCCCTAATCTTCCAAACTATTTGACTTAGAATGCTGCAATTTAGTACACGTATGTACATTGATCGATGAGGTGGGGATGAACTAAGCTCAGGTCATCTCTAACAAAGAAGAAGAGTTTAAGGGGTGAATCTTACTATTGAGGTTGAATGAAATCATTGCATAGTCCCTTTGTTTAATATTAGTTTTAGTATTCAAATAAATTTGATCTCATAAATAATAATTAATACGAAAAAACGGGCAAGTTCGAGTTACACTCGCACTATAATCGAGGGTTCCGTACACAAAACAATATAATTTTTAATATATTTGATACTATTAAATATATAATATATAAATATATTATACATATTACATATAATATAATAAATAAAATAGAATATATAATGAATTTTTTATAAAAAATGGACCACCCTCCCCCCCTATCTTCCAAAATATTTCACTTAGAGAGTTTAAATTTTGTACAGGAATGTATTGTCAGGTGTAAATAACATAAAAATAATAGAGAACGTCATCGTGATTGCATTTTTAACGAAAAATCCAGAGATTTTAGCAAATATTCATAAAAAATACACAAATCATTTTATTCCCTTAACAACGCTATGATCAACTTCTACAATCATGTTCTCTACCATTTTTCTGTAATCTACACGTGAAAATACATTTGTGTGCCAAATTTGAACTCTCTAAGTCAAATTGTTTCTAAGTTATGGGAGGGGGGATACGGTAATTTTTAAGCATTTTTTTTAAATCGTTGGTTTTTGCTTAAAAACACTATGATAACGATCTGCAACAAAGTTCTCTATAGTTTTTCTGAAATCTATATGGCAAACTACATATGTATACCAAATTTCAGCACTCTAAGTACAATAGTTTGGCAGATATGGAGGTGGCATTGTACACTTTTAATGCATTTTTGCTAAAAAAATGACCGTTTCCCCCCCCCCCTTATCTTCCAAACTATTTGACTTAGGATTCTGAAATTTTGTATAGATATGTAGATTTACGTGTAGATTACAGGAAAATTATAGAGAAGGTGATGATTATAGCACTGTCAAAGTTATAACACTAAATTATGGCCCATATGTTAAAAAAATGCTCAAAAATATGGTTATTTCCTTGACAACGCTATGTTCAACACATACAATCATGTTCTCTATAATTTTCCTGTAATCTATGCGTAAAAATACATTTGTGTACCAAATTTGAACTCTCTAAGTTCAATAGTTTGGTAGATCAAGGGAGGGATACAACCATTTTTTAACATTTTTTAAAAAAAATCTTTTTTTTTAGCTCAAAAACGCTATGATAACAGCCTGCAACAAGGTTTTTTTTATAGTTTTTCTGTAATCTACACATCAAACTACATATGTGTACTAAATTTTAGCACTCAAAGTACAATAGTTTGGCAGATAGAGGGCAAGAATGATACAAATTAAACGAATTTTTGCTAAAAAATGACTTTATCCCCCCCTTATCTGCCAAACTATTTGACTTAAAGAGTTCAAATTTGGTACAAAAATGTAGTATCATATGTAGATTACAAAAAAAATATAGAGACCGTTGTGGTGATAGCGCTGCAAAAGAAAAGTCAAGAGATTACAGCCAAAAAATATCAAAATTTCTCAAAAATCTTGTTATTTTCTTGACAACGCTATGTTCAACCCCTAGAATTATGTTCTCTATAATTTTCCATTCATCTTCACGTGAAATACATATGTGGGCCAAATTTGAACTTTCTAAGTCAAATAGTTTGGCGGCTAGGGGGGGGGATACGATTTTCGACAAAGTCTTGCCAATAGGGTTCCGTGCGTACACTTGTGGTGTACGGAACCCTAAAAATGATAACAACAATAATAACAATAATCGTTTTTATTTCCATCATCATTGTTGCTATAATAATGTCCCTTTAACAACGTTTATTGACAAATGTGTATTTATTAATTTGTCCATTGTAGCATTTATTTGTTTAATTTATATAATTTTCTTAATCCTTATTGTTAATATCCCAAATCTCAATTTAAAGAGGTTTGATTATATTTCAATAATAAGGAATTTAGCAAATATTTAATCTTTTTGCTCTTCTTTTCATTTCTCTTTCGTAAGTTGAACTCTTAATTCTTTGTTTATAATACGTGCGCCGGTTGACGCCGAGCCAGGAAGTGCATCGATCTTGAATTTTGTAGATTTATTTTACTAGCAATACTGAACAATTCTAGTACATTGCACTCTGCACGTGACTAATAAAATATTAAGATTTGGTCTTGTCTTGCATAAATAGGTTTCAATGTTGATTAATTTTACAAACTGCAATATAACAAAAATAAAACAGTTTATAAAATCAATAATATAAATTTTGCGATATAATTATAATTAAAATTAACTATTTATTTAAAGTATAAGAAAAGTGATATTATTTTAAGTTTGGTATTCAAATTGTAATGTTCATAGGTATAAAAATATTGATATAAAATTGATTATATAATTGAAATTAGGTAAGAAGCAGAGTACAAAAGCTAAGAATCTTCTTCGATTCTCTCTTGTCCTCATTTTCTTTTCGTGTATTAAACCAGAGTTTTTAATTCGGTTTCATATTTAACGATTTTTCGCAATGCAAGGCTAGTTTTTGATCGCTCAAATTGAAGAAATGGAGCACAAAAGTCTTCTTTGATTCTCTCTTGTTCTCATTTTCTTTTCGCGTATGAAACCAGAGATTTTAACTCGGTTTGACATTTAAGAAATTTTATGAAGTGCAAGACCAATTAATTGAACATTCTTCCGCATATTATTTTCTTAATTTCCATTTATCTAAACAATGTATGTATGAGCATACACATATATGCACGCATTTATACTGTTTATAATGTATATACGATATCTAACTTTTAAAATAGAATAAATAATTTAATAAGAAATTTAAAAAATTTAGGCCGCACGTAACAATGTAGGCAGACCCATAAAGGGGAGTTCCTGCACGTTAGATTAATAAGTTGTAGGTCGATGATTCTATGCTCGTGGTGCCAGACGACAGCTCAACAGACGTAATATAAACAAAAATATTTTCGAGTTATTACATTATATTAAAACTAGCTATTCGCACGTGTTCCGGTTCGCCTTGTTTCGACGGTCGTGCGTGGTTTTCAATGCGCGAATTTAGTGGTGTTTTATCAAAACTGTGACGTGAAAAGTCACAACCTTAATAGGATCTTTAAACTTTATTTAAGATTTTATGGCAGATTAAAATTGCTTGACAATGCTTACGAAAGTCCATAAACCACGACCGATAAAACTTTGGCTCAACATCAGCACACGCAGGTCTGGTACGACAGAACCACCACGAACTTGATATAAATGCTAACCCACTTTTAAGTGCCTGTCAGCCCCAAAATTTAGTTCAACTGTCATCCCTTATTAAAGTGCGTCAGCAGTTCCAAGGAAAATGCGTGTGAACGCGATAAAACCACAAACTTGATTTGACTGTTCTTCCGCATTTAGGGGTAAAAAAATTCTTATTATTCTATTAGATAGATTGATCTTTATTGTGCTAAACAGCCTATAACTTTATACAAACAAATATGCAAATGTAAAAATATAAAATAATACACAAGTCGGTGAAGAGTACACTTCCGCCCTAGCTTAAACAAAATTAGAAGTGACCATACAATCTTTTTTTCAAGATTACATCTAACATGTTAATAAATTTTTTAATCACATCGACCTTGTCAGAAAATAAAACATCCCTCCAAAAAAGAGGTTCGGCTCTCACTGCTAATACAGTCTGGGAAAAAACGTTCCTTAATGGGGTAATTCCGGGAGAGTTGGAATACCGAGAGAGATGGTATTTCGGAAAATTAATTATCAAATAAAATTTTTATAACATACGTAAGAGTCAAACAGTCCGTAAAAAAATATAAAATTTTAATTTTTTGCTAAAAAAAATAATAAATAAAATTATGTTTCTTGTTTGTAAAACCGAGGTTCGCGAGTATCTCTAAATATGAATGATTAAAGATTGTAAACATTCGAAAATTTTTGCAAAACAATGTTTTGAAATGACATAATGAAAGTGTATTTATTTATTATTTGGTTTCTGGTACTCAATTTTCTGTCATAAAGGCATTTACAAAAATAGAAACACCGTGTTCCATCTCCCCCGGACAATTACATATCTCCCGGAATCGTTGCTTTTATACAAATTTCTTTATAAATTAAGAAGAATTTAAAAAAATTAAAAACCGTTTCACGTGCGAATGTACGAAGGTTATTGTTAAAGTATTTTATAAGAATTAGAATATTCTGCTAAATTCCTTAGATTTTGCAGTGGTTTTAAAAAAGGTGTTCCATCTCTCCCCGACTTACTCTATGTGTATATCTAGTACAAATAACTAAAAAGTGATGAAAATCCTCACACTCTTTGTCACACTACAGACAATGCTCTTTCTAAGGTAATTCAGTCCTATCTAAACCGAATCTAACAAAATTGTAATGACCATTGACCAACCGGATTTGTGCAAACAATCTCTTATAACATCAAATTCATCGTCTTACACAAGTAAGGCTGCACTTCCGGCTGCAGACAGATAAAGGGCCAAACCTGAAGGCTTCTCGATTTTGAGCACGAGTTCAAGTCTTTCTCCAGGCACGCTTTTTCAAAAATAAATTTTATTTGACAAGTTTTTTCAGCTATTTCTTCAACAGAGCCCGTATCCCATAATCCTGGCTCTCCTCTCTCAATTAAGAAAGCTTTAAGTTACATAAACCAATTACGCTCCGTATTTGATGAATTTACACGAGCCAATGCCATGAGTCTGAGCAGACACTGTCTAGATTACCGAGTATCATCTATTCTGGAGATTTTATTCAACCAAGACAGCGCCCGGTCAAGTATTCTACATGATGGGGGCAAAGTTTCCGACTCTAAACGAACCGCATAATTAGCTGTACCAAGAGGTAGGTGCTGTAGCCCTCTAAGAAAGGATAACTGCAATTTTTCAATTTCGTACAGTCTGCTTAAACCCCAAATCTTAACCGCATACAAGAGAGTGCTACAACTCAAGCTGTCAAAGAGCCTAGTATATGTTGACCAAGTATCTGCCTGCAATCCGTTAATCAACGTCATAATAGATCCCGTTGCTGCCTTGGCCGAACTAACAAATTTTTTGACAGATAAATCGAAGGAACCTGAGTTCTGGAAAATGACACCTAAATACAAATAACTGTGCACTACATCAATTTTCAGAGTACGTACTTTGAATGCCGTGAAGTGTTTAATAGAATGAGTTTTCCCTTTCCTAAACAGTTTCTTGTTCAACTCTAGGGATGTGGCAGACAGTAGAACCAGATCGTCTGCATACCGCAATAAGAGTACCTCTAGTATGCTAGTAATCGAAATACCTCTACAACCTCTATCCTGTAAAAATTCTTCTAGATCACTTATCAATCAAGAAAATAAATATGGACTGAGTATTTCGCCCTGTAACACACCCTGAGATACTCTTACGTGTTCCGTACATCCCCCTCCACACCTGATACTGGCGAACGAACTTTCATCAAAAATTTTAACCAATGTTATAAATTTTGAGCTAATGCCCTGCGAATGAAGTTTATCCCACGAAATGTCGTACGAAATAGAAGGAATAGAACTTTTAAAATCTATAAAGACTGCACAGACAACACTTCCCGGCACTCTTAAGTGAATTTGTAAAAGCGAGTTCAAAGTGAAGAGATTGTCCATGCCTCCCCTACCTGATCTGAAACCTGACTGAAACTTAAGAATAACTTGTATCTCCCCCTCCCATCTCAACAGTCTATCCGCCAATATCTGTGTAAAGACCTTCGCCACACAATTAATCAAGGTAATTGGTCTGTAGTTGCCAGGGTCGTCGGGGTTTCCTTTTTTATGCAACATGCACATAGTTAGATGCTTCCATTCGGAAGGGACTGTCTCCAAATCCAAAATTTTGTTAAAAAAGCTTCCCAAGAAGAGTACCCAATTTTCGGGCAGATTCTTGAAGAAACTGTAACCGCTCTTGTCACATCCGGGAGACCTTTAATCTTTGGCTTTTTTCAAACTCACACAAACTTCGTCCCAAGTGATACTATAGTCAAGAATCGGATTTAAGATCCTCGGCGCTGAAAAAATATTTGCAATTTTTACAGGGTATAACTCACGCAAGTACAATTGCCAGACATCCGCGTCAATCGAGTTAATCACTGTTCTCACACATCTCTTACCATTAATAATCGCCCAAAAGACTTTAGAAGATTTTGCTACAGCAAGTTGATCTACTTACGCTCTATTATATGCTTTTTCTTTAAAGGTAATAAATTTCAATATGCAGATTGCTGAACATTAAACGTATCTCGATAGGACGCGACGAAACCCGAGTTCCTATAAAAGTTAAATGCTACTCTCAATTTGGATGTCGCCTCTCGACAGTTAGCGTCAAACCAGGGTTTATTATACGGAACTGAAATATTATATTTCATTTCTTTTTTGCTCATACCTAATTCGTTTGCAACGTCCGTAATAGAGGAAACGAGCTGGTTGTTGACTTCGTCAACATCTTCGCCCATGTCCAACCCGACTTCGTCTATCCATCGCATTCGATCCGAGTACTCATTATATTTAGAAATGCCAAATTGGAACTTTCTCACATTAACCACCTGACCTGTAGTCTCCTGACTTAACGAGAGGGAGTCCAGATATATCGCGATTAGTAAATGGTTAGATCTAGTAGCGCATGCTATAACTTTAAAATCACACATATGTGGAGCTGCTGACGAAGAACCCCAAATCATATCTATAACACTTGATCCACCACCACCTATATAAGTGAACTGAGCAGGTGTGTCAGACACGAATCTACCATTACAGAGAAAAAATCCATTGCTTTCCATACATTCCAATAATTGTTTGCCACGAAAATTTACCGTTATAACTTTTGAAAGTCTCGCCGAAGAAAAGCAACTGTTAGTAATAATAAAATCATCATACGACTTAGAAATTCCTATTCGTCTGTTAAAATCCCCTCCGACAGTAATTGTTATGCCAACAAGTGTACTGCGCAAGTCATTCAATTTCGAGTTAAAATAGTATAAGAAATCGTTAATAATCAGGGGAAGGAGAAATATCAACTAATACTAGTGAAAAGGTAAACTTCTTAAATTGAAGTTTAAGTACAATAAAATTCATATCAGACAAAATTAGTTGAGAAGAAAAGGACCTCTTATTAAAAGCGATAATCAAACCCTCCTTCGCTCTTCCTCTGGTAGCGTTTCTCGTAGCAGGTGACTGGAAAATGTCCATGAAATTCAGAAGATTTGTTTCTGGAAATCTCCCCTTTTTAACCATATTTCACACAAACATAAGATATCTTAGTTGTCTAACTGAGATCTAATGTCATCTAATCACCGCCTAGAAGAGCGGTGACACTGCTGGTAAGAAGAGAGAAGATACCCAACTTCGGAGCGGCTAGACAAGGATGCCCTCCATTGCTATGCTTGCGAGAGTTTGCGATTACGTGTAGAAATTGTAGTAGAAGGGATAGAATCTATCTTCGTTATAAAAAAGTCTAGACGTGCGTTTGAGGAAGATTCAGCTTTTTCTTCTTTTTTAGGATTTCTTCCTCTTTTCGGTGTAATTCTGTCTGTGTGTGTACTGTTCTCATCAGCATTGTTTATGTTTGGAATATCCGCTGTGTTCGAAGATTCCTTTTAATCAGTTCTTCAATCTCTGAACCACTCACCATTCTACCGTCAACAATAAAATTATTTCTTTTAATCGAAACCTCCTTTCCTAGAGCCTTAATAATTTCAGCTTGCTTCAAAAGAGATTTTTGTAAGGCTCTTTCTTGCAGTGAACGATCATTGGCAACAGCAAGATTGAGGTTTTTAAATTCAGAAATTACAGAAAAGACGATCTTGACCCACCCTGAAGCAATAAATTTTACCATAACTGAACAATTGCCCATCTTTCTTCTCAATCTAAAAATGTTTGCTACAGTCACATCAGGAATTTAAATATTAAGTTTAGTAAATAATGATAGGTCTTTTAAAAACAACTCATCATTGTTTTCGTCAGTGTCCTCTAAATTAAAAATAATGATGCTGTTGGCTCTATCTCTGCGATCAAAAAATTCCAAATCTTTTTCAAAAGAGTCCGTTTTTGTTTTAAGAGACGAGACCTCATTATTGGCGTCACGTGCCACTGCACATGTAGTTTTTATTTCCTCTTTCAAAACTTCATGTGAGTTTGTCAAATTCTTGATACTTTCATTAAGCTTGTTGAGAAGATCCAGACAAGTAGTATCCATGATTGAACCATGCTTGAAACCTTGCACTAGAACTATGACTGCACTCTCACAAAAAAGAATTCATATCCGGGGAAAGTCAAATAATAAGGAAATGAGACACAGCCCACACACAACACTTTAAACCATTTATTACAATTCCGAAATCTCAGACAAATCAACGGAACCAAACAGACAGAGCTAACGTAAACACGTCTATCGCTTACGAAGGTTTAAAGCCTACTCCAATTATTCTAATTATTATTATTATTTTATTATTCTATTATTATACTACTAGCTTTCAAGCCCGTCTTCGGCGGGCATCGAAATCTAGTGGCGTGCCATCAACAGTATTTTTTGACCAAAAGTATTCTCTGACTGAAAGTATTTTTTAAAAGCATGCATTTTCCGACAGAAAGTATTTTTTGACAAAAATTATTCTCATGCAGGTGTTTGAAACAAACTTGGGTGTACTTCCGAAAAGCTTCAACCTCAAATCTTTTTGATACTTCGTATGATTACGTAATTTGATGCACTGTTAATAATATTTTCTAAAATTTTTTTTTTATAAATCTAAGTTGAGTGACACTCTAATACTCTGCCTAATTTCACCTGAATCGGCTGAGCCGTTTTTAAGTGATGCCCGGACAAAAAATCCTGGACAGACAGACAGAATTTTTTTTTGCATTTTCGCGATCCTTATCATTAAAAACGAAAAAGTATGTAAAAATTTTTGAATTTGGCGCAATGTACAGACAAAACGTTGGTTTTATTTATATAGATACCGCTTTTTTATTGATAACAATGAACTTACGACTTATTAAATGAGTAGTTTGTGTTATTTAGATATTTATTCAAACATCAAAACACCATAAAAATTGATTATTTGATCAAAATTAAGAAATTAAGAAATTAAAAATAATATCAAATGCATCTATTGCTGCGGGTTTGAGTCAGTTGATGCGTGTTAGTTGCTGCGGCCAGAATAACGTGTAATTGGAGGTTAGATTTCCCGCAGCAACTAGAGCACATACAAACCCAAATGTTTGCTTTAGTTGCTGCGGGAAGAATAATTTAAACTTAAATAATTATAAATTAATAATAGTTAAAATAAGATTTTTAACGGAATTGTATTAAGTAAAGGTTAGAATAATTTTATCACACATTTTAAAATAGTTACATATTCTTAAATAGAAATTAGTAATATTTTTCTGAAAACCGCAGCAACTGAAGCACCCGCAGCAACTAACACACTTACCCTAAACAATTCACTATAATCACACGAAATACGTCACAAAGAAAATGTTTTAAAGAAAGCGTTTTCAGCTTCCACTAAACAAGCGGACAACCATTCCAGTACTTTGGTTCTGCTGTTATACCAATACGGTGCTGCCACACGCCCGGAGTGGGAGACCATGCTTTCCAAATTTTAGTCGCACAGTCGTTCCATGAATTTTTAGACGAACTTTCAGAGTTCAGACGACACAAAGGTTTCTTGGTGCACCCATTTAAATATTGCCAGAAATTTCCCTTACAACTTTAAATGCTTTAAACAGTAATACACTTAAAAGTGAAAAAATTTGTAAAGTTTTAAATAGCATAACATTATAGAAGTATAACAATGGCTTGAGTTGTAAAGAAGTAGTAAGTTTTTTCCTTTCTAAATGTTTCCCATCCAATTCCCCATATCATAACATCCTATTCCCCCTTCCGTTCCGTCTACTTCTTTTATTAGAAGTACTCGTATTTGCCTGATCCTCTCTGATCGGAAACTACTGTACTATTGAGTACAGCCGATTATTAGACAGTTAAATCGGGATGTATATCTCGTAAGTCTCGAATGTTAGACAGCGAGTCTTCGACGTCTACTCTCCTACTTGATGTGTCTTCATCGCAGAGAAAATCACTAGGCTAGCGAATCACAGAAGCGGTCACCCATCCAGGTACTAACAGTAATGTGGTTGCTTAACTGTCATTACTGCGAAGCCAGGCACATCGCCACCTGAGCCATATCATCGGTTAAATAGTAAGTTTTAAGAGAAATAATTAAAAAACTTGATAAAAAATTGAAATACGAGAACAAGTTAACCTTTATCATTCTTTGCATAAATTACATAAAGTGCGGCAGTAGTCGCGCATGAGCGTTTTGTGAGCGCTTCTTTTAAATATTAATTTTTTAAACATGCTTATATTAATTATTTGCTATTTTTGAAAACTTTTTTTTAATGCAAACTATTCTTTAGCGAATATAATTCAAATTAATATATTGTGTACATAGGAGATAAATATTAAATGTAAAGAATTAAAAATAAAGAGGAATATAGAGTGTTGGAAGTAATATAATACTCTGCATTAAAAAAACCAATTATTTATTTACATATTGTATTATTTTATTATTAAGAATAATTATTATTATTAAATTAATAATTATTACAATAATCACTATAATTACTAAATAATATAACTAACAAGTAATTATAAACTTGTTTTATAATTGAGGTTATGTATGATGTTAAATAAGATACAGAATGCAAATATTCATATAAATTAAAAAACTTTTAAATTAAGCAAAGAAACAGTTCTAGAAGAAAATTATTTTTATTGTTACATTTAAAATAATGTTATTAAACATTTAACTGTATGTGAAAAAATTAGAATTTTTCTAATAATTGAGTGGCTTGCGTACCTTAAAAATCTTCAACGTGTCTTACTTGCGTGTCTCAGAAATTGACGAACTTAACCTTCCGAACTTCGCAAGCATTAGTCAAAATATTGATAAATTTTTTTAGTTTTACAAGATGCCTTAGTTATTAAATAATTGGTTTTATAAAGTTGAATTTTCAAGATTATAATAAAAAAAAATTTATCAAAATCTTTTAACGATAAGTACAAGTTTTCCAGAAAAAACTTTAAAAATTATAATTTTGTAAAACCATTTTCACAATCATTTATTATTTTCGTTAAAAAACTAACCGATTATCACCAAATTTTGTAGAAACAATCGTTATCTTACGAAACTTCATTACTATAACCAATTTTACTTAATTTTTATTTTTTAAAAGTTATTAACGAAAACGGACTTAGCCACTTGCCGAAGTTGGCCGACACTCCCCTACACTGAAAAAAATATTTCCGTGGAACTGCGATAATTATGGGCAGATTGGCAATATTTTATTGCTGTTTTGGGAACTGCCATACGTATTAATGTTTTAGCCATACGGCTGTGTGAAACCGTGAGTCATATTGTAAGGTTAGGTAAAATGGACAGTGGCGCACCGGTGCATTATGGGAAATACGAACGTATAGTTGTCAAACTTCTACATAACCTGTCAACCATACTCAAATGTCTAATCTCATCACAGTATTTTTTTCAGTGTAAATGTAGTTTTTTGGAAAGTCTTTCTATGTAGGCTTGTAGATGCAATATCTCTATAGCACAATACATTTTCTGAAACTTGCCTGTCCCTAACACTCCAAGTTTCGAAATATTCCAATGAATGTTCATGCAACATTGGTGCCTGTACTAAAATGTCCACTTGTGAGGCAATATTGACACAAAACTTGAGAGAATATTTCATTGTAATTTTTAAAAGGTTGTTCTTATTGTTTCCAGTTTTTTGGTCATAAATCAGTTAATTTAGTTTGTTCACATTTCCTTTATTATAACGTTCGTGTTGCATTTTGCAACCCTCTTCAGATCTACAAAGAACAACTAACGTCAGTTGTTGTTTTGTTCAGGACAGAGTCCGTCGTTGATGTACATATTTTCGTCAGTTTTTTTAAAAATAAATAACTAAAACCTATATTTTAAAAAACGGTTACATTTAGAACATTGTTTAATTTGACAAGTGTAAACATCAAGGTACGGTAACAGCATCGGATTTACTGCTTTGGTATTATTGTCACGGATCAACTGTAAGTGTGGTAACAAAACGTACTGGCTGTTACCTACGTCATCAATGTTTGCACTCAATTCGTTTTTAGAAGACACGACTATTATAAATTATATTCTTGTACACATGATTCAAATATTTTACGTCGGTTTTAGTATTTACAAAACGCGGAAATTATCAATTGTGCTGAAACGTAATTTTTTAAAATCTTTGTCCAAATTATGGCATTTTAACTGGAATTAGTCTGGCAGTCGATACAGAAATTATTTCTAGTTAGAGTGAAGTCCGTTTTTAGACTGGTCAACTCCGGCAACTTTCCAGCACAAAATTCACAATCCGTTTTAAGTCTGGTTTTATCTGGAATTAGTCCGGCAGTCGATTTAAAAATTATTTTTAGTTAAAGTGAAGTCCGTTTGTCGTCCGTTCACATCCGGAAGTTGTCCAGCATAAATTTTAAATCTGTTCTAAGTCTGCTTTAGTCTGGAATTTGTCCGGCAGTCAATTCGTAAATTATTTATATTCTAAGTGAAATCCGATTCTAGTCCTTTCACATCCGGCAGTTGTCTGGCATCAATTTAAAATCTGTTTTAAGTCTGGTTTGGTTTTGAATTGTCCGTCAGTCAATTGCAAAATTATTTATAGACTAAGAGAAATTCTTTTCTAATCCGATCACATTCACCAGTTGTCCGGTATCAATTTTAAATCCCTTCTTAGTCTAATTTAGTTCCGGCATTCAATTCCGAAATTATTTGTAGTCAAAGTGAAATCCGTTTTTCGTCCGTTCAGATCCGAAAATGGAGCAGTACTCGTTTTTAAATCTAGAAAGAGCCCTATTTAGTGCAAAAATATTCATGCATTCTTTTTACAATTTGGAAAGAATCCAGACAAATACTGTTTTTATCCGTCACAAATTCTAAATCTAGATTAGACTAAGATTTAGTATCAAAATAGAAAACACATTTCTTAAAACTATTTTTTTTTTAAGAGTGTTTGGTCATGTCGTGATGTGTCGTTTTTATGAGAATGATAATAAATAAAAGTATACTTTGGACAAAAAATACAGATTTTTGACAATCCAATCAAATTTGTTTACTTCAAGTCTAAATATTTAATTCCTTCAACAAATGTGTTTTATATTTACACGCTGATTTAAAGATCACATTATATTTAATTCTACTTTAAGGATTATATTACATATTTATTTACAAGAAACGGACTTCACTTCGACTATAAATAAATTCAGAATTGACTGCCGGACAACTTTCGGATGTTAACGGACGAAAACCGGATTTAACTTAGACTATAAGTTAATTCGGAATTGATTACCGGACAAATGCCAGACTAAACCAGACTTAAAGCGGATTGTGAAATTTGTGCCTGACAGTTTCCGGACGTGACCGGACTAAAAACGGACTTCTCTTTAACTAAAAATAATTTCTAAATGGACTGCCGGACTCAATTCTAGATAAAACCAGACTTAAAACGAAATGTGAAGTCTGTGCCGGACGGTTCCCGGACTTGACCGGTCTAAAAACGGATTTCAATTAGACTATAAATAATTTCGGAAACAATTTTTTAATTGTAGTAAAGCCCTCATGTATTGGATTCCAAGGGTCGGTGAATTTTTACCGATATAAGCGGGAATCCGATTTATCTGGGTAAAAATACTTTATATTTAAATTCAAGGGACCGGAAACAATATCTGATATAAGCGGGAATCAGATATATGGGGGTCCAATATACGTGGGTCCTACTGTATTTTCTATGTCTCTTTTTACCGTGGAATAAACCGAACAGTATCCGGATTTAAAAATAAGTGCCCGATTATGTCCATACTTCGCCTGTCTCTTTTAGAATTGAAAAAAGAATGCCAGATTATTTGTATACTAAACCAGACTCCATCCGGATATGAAAGCAGCTGCCGGATTATATCCGTACTTCGCCGGACTCTTTTAGAATTGTAAAAAGAATGCCGGGTTTTTTTTATACTAAACCAAACTCTTTCCTAATTTGAAACATGCGCCGGGTTTATCCGTACTGCGCCGGACTCTTTCCGGATTGTAAAAAGAATGTTGGATTATTTTCGTACATACTCCGAGTTCTACTTGAAATTAAGAATTAGCGACGGATGATGTCCGTACCTTACCGGACTCTTTCCGGAATAAATCCACAGATTACATGTACACCCATGCTCATAAATGCTGTCCTTCACTGAAAAAAAGGTTTGTTTGGCTGAACAAAAATTTTGTTGGCTCAACCAAATTCTTTTGTTGATATACGCTCAACAAAATTATTTTGTTGTGCCAACAAAATTCTTTTGTTAATTATTTAGGGTAATTTCAACAAAAAAATTTGGTAGTCCCAACAAAACTTTTTAGAGCTTAACAAATATTTTGTTGGCTATTATAATAAAGAAAAAAAGTTAAACACAAATTGTGCAAATGGAAATTCTAATATTGTTTTAATTTGCTAAATAACTGAATGTTTTTATGTAAAAAATATTTAATATTTTTTGTATCTTACTGTGAAATATTCACTGTGAAATAATGTGTAGTTATAATAATACACGTAAATATTTCTAGGCATGAAATTTATTTAAAAACATGTGTTTATTTTTAATTTTTAAAATATTAATTTAAAGTAGTTTCGTACTATTAAAAATGGAATTATTCCTTAATTATTTCTTATGCTAAATAAAGTATTTTCCACAAAAAAACAGTATATAAAGTAAATAGTTTTATAGGTTATGTTTAGATTCTTGAAAACAACATATTGTGCTTAAACGTATATTAACCTGCTACATAAGAATCGAAATATAAATTTACTCTTTTAAAAAACCACAATATTTTTTCACTTATATGACTAATTATCGACTTATTTATCATTCAGCAATACATTCTGTCAATTTTGTCACTAAACATAAAATTATAAGTAAGTCCCTTTTTATTATCTTCATAAAGTATATTTTATAGTTATATTTTTTTAATTTCAAAAGTCAACTTTGTAGACATTTGATTTAGTTATCATCCATTATATAATATTCTTTTTTTTTTGTTTTAAAAAACAAAAAATTCCAATTTCTATCGATGTCTTTATGAAAACCAGACGATAACATGCGTCAAACAGGATTGCACAGAATGCGCATGCGCTATCACATATTTGGTAATGCCAACAAAAGATTTTAATAAACTCAAACAAAATTTTTATTAAATACTAAAAATTATTTTGTAATTTCAACTGTTTTTTGGTAATTCTAACTCTGAAATTTGACAAAGCCAACAAAAAATCATCAACAAAACTATTTTGTTATGATTACATTGCTATTTTTTCAGTGTTCTGGTTTGTTGTTTGTCTATTGATCAAACAATAAACCGGAAGGACAGCATTTATGAGCATGGGTGTATGTTTAATTTAGCAATTTGAACATCATAGTTCGTATAGCTCAGTCGGTTTAGGTTCCGCGTCATATCGAGAGGGCGTACAAGAATCGCGATAATCAGCTGATACCGTTGTCCTTTGATTTGGGGAGGGGGAAGGGGTAGAATTATGATTGAGAGAGGGTATTTATCAGTGGAAACATTTGTATATTTAGACGAAAACGATTTTATACAAGACCAGGAAAACGTGCCGATATTGTACCACGTGGCTCGGCACGCATACGACAGAAGGATTAGGCACCCTATCAAAAAAATATTCAGGGATCATGACAAATCATCAGCAATTCTGATGATGTTCTCTGATGCTCTTGATTATTTCTGACATACTTTTATGGTACGATTCTGATGTTTTGAGAGAGCTCTATTAATTTCTCATGACTTTGATGTTTTCTGAGTCTCTTAATACTTTTATGACATGGTTCTGATGTTCTGTGAGAACTTTAGCAATTTCTTATTTTATTTTGTAGGCCTGATATAAACCTTATTGTTTTCGCCTAACAATTGATTTTCGAATACTACCGGCAGGGGGTAAGAAGGGGTCAAGCTGGACTTTATATTTATCTTGAAAATTATAGTCTTAATGCATAAAATTTACTTAGTGTAATTTTTATGCGTACCCTATATAAGATCAGAAAATTATCAGAGAATATAACATCCAATAATTTATTTATAACAAATATTTATTATTATTTTTTAGATAGTTTTGTTGTAGTATTATGGATTTCGTAACTTTTTATGCTTAAAATAACCAAAAATAAACAGTTACATTAAAATTTATTTATATCAATTATTATTTAAACAATTTATTGTACTTATACTGTGCCGCGCCGTCCAGCAGGATTTTCCCACCTATCAGAATTTTTGTCATTACAAAAAGTTTTATATTTTGTAAACAAATAAAGATAAAACAAGAAATGAGGGATTTTTTTAAAGCTTATGTGCTCTACTTTTAGGGTATCTAATGAGCGAAAGAAAAATAAATTTTATTCATTACTTAATTATTATTAGCATTAGTCAAAAAACTCCAATTTTTTTAGTAAATTTAAACTGATGTATTTTTCAAACAGATCGTCACATTTCATTGGCAGATAATGCATTTGAAAGGTAATTTTGTCAGGTTTAAAACAAATTTTTAAAAATTGTTCTACGATTTTTTTTACTAAAGATATAGGTAATTGTATAAAAAAACAGCACTTTTTTTAAATTATGCATAAGTCTAGAAGGGTTAATTTTAGAACAAAAATTATTAAAAACAAAAATGTGCCTTTTTCTGTGTAGAATCAGAAAAAAGTATTTAGAATTGAAAAAAAGATAATTTTTTTTACCATATTTTGGGTATTTATTTTTTTTAACTAGTCATAAGTTCAGAACAGTTAATTTAAGAAAAAAATTATTTAAAACTAAAATGTGCCTTATTATATGTAGAATAAAGAAAATAATTAGAATTAAAAAAAAAGAAAATTTTTTTCTAACATTTTTTTAAAAAACTCAAAATCTGGTAAAATTTTTTTTTTTAATTCTTAATATTTTTTTCTGATTCTATACATAAGAAGGCACATTTTTGTTCTGAAATTTTTTTTTCTAAAACTAACTGTTCTGGACTTATGCATAATTTAAAAAAGTGCTGTTTTTTTAAACAATTACCTATATCTTTAGTAAAAAAAATCGTAGAACAATTTTTGAAAATTTGTTTTAAAGGTGATAAAATTACCTTTCAAATGCATTATTTGACAATAAAATGCGATGATCTGTTTAAAAAATATATCAGTTTGGAATTTACCAAAAAAATTTACCTAAAAGTAGAGCAAATAAGCTTTAAAAAAGCTCTCATTTATTGTTTTATCTTTATTTGTTTACAAAATATAAAACTTTTTGTAAAGACAAAAATTCTGATAGGTGGTCAAATCCTGCTGGACGGCACTGTATGTCAGAAATCAACTCAATATTGTGAGAAATAATCACATTTAAACACAATGCACAAAGGAATCTTAAAAAATCATCAAGAATAAATCGTCGATAATGATTTATTGCCGTGGTACTAAGAAAGGTCGGAGATCTTAATTAAACATCTAATGATTTTTGACGATTTCCTGAAGTTTCTTCTTGCTTTCTCATGCTTTTTGACAGTAAATGCAATAATTACTGTCAAGAATCAACCGAAATTCTGATTTTTTTTCTGATGTTTTCTCATTATTTTTTTGATAGGGCATAATATGGGTGACATATTTGAAACATATATCGTTCTCTCTCTTATTTTCCTTAACTGGGAAATCGGTAATCTGTACTTAAACAGAAGAAAGACAAGGCATCTTAGAGAGAAAAGGACATAAGTTCAAAGAATGGACATTTAAATCCATTAATCATCTGAGAAATTATACAAGAATTTAGCCACCTGTTTTCTTATTTTCTGATTTCTCAAATTTTACTTTAATTTATTTCTTATTTCAACTTTAATCATTCTAATTTTTAGTATATTCTTTATTGTTCAAATAATTTGATTTTATTAATAATTTATAATTCTATATCAAGCTTCATCATTGATTCCTCAACCTACCTGAACAATAAACATTTAAAAATTAAACAAATTAAATAATAATTTTAATTAATTATTGAATTTTTAATTTTAATTTTTTTTTAATAAACAAAATAATAATTTCTTTTATTAATTATTGAATCAATAATGTAAGAAATCAGAAATTATTGGAATTTTCACTTTATTTGAAATTATTAAATTTAAATGTCTCTTAAAACAAAACAACGTCCATTTAAATCAAAAATATTCTATTTTAACTCACTTTGCAAAAATCAAAACAAATCTCAACCAACAGTTCAAATTAAAAGCAATCCTTCAACTTTCAAATCTAAAACAAACTTTTATTTATAAATTAATTTCTATTTCTCATAATTTAAAATTTTCTTATTCAATTTCTCCTACCTACAAACCCTACTTTTGGGAATAAATCTATGCCCTACTCTATTTTCTTTGAATATATATATAATTTTTTTTATGGTTTATTGACAACCTAATTTTTATTTAATATGCTCAGAAAGTTGGTTGTCGCCAAACCTACAGCAAATCCTAACATAACACGGAGGACTAGGGATCATAAATTTAACAAACTTTTGGTACATGTCGTGAGCATGGCTCGGCCATTCCCCACAACACTCCACTTTTTGTTAAATTGTTTATTGAATCTTTATCATTCAACAAGGAATCCTTTAAAATTACACAACCCTGGATGGTTACCCGGTATGCTAACTAAGAACATACAAAGCTCCAAAACAGGAGATATTTAATTTGTTTCTTTATTAAATATTAATCGAAATTAATATTTAATAAATATAAAAGATGCACATTGTCAAGAGACAGTGAGATTCAATAATTTCGATGAATGTTTGAAATACGTTAAAAGTTTGAATGTTTGAAATAGTAATTCTTTCAAATTTTTTTTGAAAATATTTCTAGTCGAAATATTTTTCAGCAGCACCTCACCTTCAGATAAGTATCAGAAGAAGAAGAGAGACCCCCCTTGTAAAATCACCTGTTTATATACTATCGACCCCGGATATGCCAAAAGTCAAATCTTTCCCGGGTCTTAGATATTTTGGCTCTTACTTATTTGGCACAGTTCCTTTTACCAATAATTATTCTTCCCTCCAAAATGAAACCGGAAAGTAAACAATTTTGAAAGCTTCTAGAACTTTTTAGAACATTCTGTAACGAATTTTTCCTTATTTATTTAATTTTTCAAAGAATAATTAGTTTATAAAATTTCTGATTTTACGTTAATTTTCCATATTTAATTTGCCATCATTTGACTATTTTCCATTAAATTCAAACAATATTTCTTGTCTTAATTAACAATTTTTTAATAAACAAATTAATCTTTATTGTTTATTGTTAAATTTTCACAATTCTTATTTAACTAGTTATTTTTTGGATTTTATTCTTTTTATTTTATTCAAAACAACTTAATTTCTAATTTATTATTAATTTTCTAATAATCTAAACAAAACTCTTATTATTTAGACTTAAACTACTTAAATTAGGTACTCTTATAATTCTTTCTATATAACAATTTTACTATAATTTCATGTTTTCATTTACACAACTTTATTATCTATTTTATTTAAATTATTAATTTTTCATCATTTGGTCATTTTTCTGATTACTTCTCTTTAAAATCGACCCATTCAATTTCCCGTGGTTCAGCGGCCAAGAGCAACGACCACAAACCCACACGTCGAGAGGTCGATCCTCATCGTATGCAACATTTTTTTTATATTTATTTTTTTTATTTATTTCTCATTAAATTCTTTATTTTTATTAATTTTATTTATTAATTTATATTTATTTTTAACGGTAATATTAATTGAAATGGTCTTGACCATTGAATACCATTTCATATTGGATGATCCCGCGATCGAGTTAAAATATTCAACGAGTATGTTGCAAAAAAATAGAGGCGTGAGTTTTATTCGGAAAAAAGACAGTTTTGGTGGCTGATGCATCACAGTAATATGTTTTAGATGTATTCACAGGATATATTGTTTGTATAATGGATCGATGTTAATTATATTGTAATTAAATTAAAAAGTATAAAATGTATAT
Organism: Ganaspis brasiliensis; assembly: GCA_037103525.1. Classification (NCBI taxonomy): domain Eukaryota; kingdom Metazoa; phylum Arthropoda; class Insecta; order Hymenoptera; family Figitidae; genus Ganaspis; species Ganaspis brasiliensis. Next base: position 9,051 of record JAZKLR010000614.1, on the reverse strand, counting down.
AAAATGTATATTAGGTGTGTATAACAACATGCACACGTCCCTCTCCATTCTCCTTTTTGATTTATCTTAGGGGGGGATGGTTCATTTTTTCTTTTTACATTCTCATCCTAAATGAGAAGGTATTAAATTTGTGCGATTTTAAACTTTTGCTAAAACCTACATTTCTCGACGTTTTGAGACCTCCTGATTCCAAAAAAATGGGTTTTACGAAAGTGTCTGTCTGTATGTCTGTCTGTCTGTCTGTCTGTCTGTGTAAAAATTTTTGAAATCCATTAACTTGAGTAAAAATTCATCTATCAATTTGAAATTTGGTATGCGTTTTAAGTGACCAAAAATACAGATCGAGTTCGTTAGCCAGCTATTTTGGACCAAAAATGTCAAAAATAAAACATTTTCAAACTTCAAAAAAAAAAAAAAATTAAAAAAAAATTTTTGTCTAATTTTTTTTTTTTAAAGTACAAGAAAAAACAAACAAATTTCATTTATAAAAGTTTTTGATATAATGCAAACCCAAAAAAATATAAATTTTTTAAGTTTTACAATTGTGTAAAAGTCTTGTTTGAGGAGAAGAGGGGGGGGGGGGGGGGAAGTGTAAATCGGTTAGCAACCTGTTGACGCATTCTCATCTTACTAAACTCAAGTAGAAATTAACAAGAAACTAACTATTTAACTGCTAAAAACCTTTAAAATCCTCAAAATACACGTTCTATATGCAAAAAATAGAACATAATATGGGAAAATCATATACAGAAACACTATTATTTTTCAAAAAAATAAAAAAACTCGCGGTTTTTTCTTCCTATTTACTTTCATTGATCACAACTAATAAAACTGCATAAAAAAATATTGACTTTTTTAAAAAATTTTGGAAATTTTGAATAAATTCATTTTCACATTCTCATCCTAAAGGAGAAGGTATTAAATTTGTGCGATTTTGAACTTTTGCTAAAACCTACATTTCTCGAAGTTTTAAGACCTCCTGATTCCAAAAAAATAGGTTTTACGAAAGTGTCTGTCTGTATGTCTGTCTGTCTGTCTGTCTGTCTGTGTAAAAATTTTTGAAATCCATTAACTTGAGTAAAAATTCATCTATCAATTTGAAATTTGGTATGCGTTTTAAGTAACCAAAAATACAGATCGAGTTCGTTAGCCAGCTATTTTGGACCAAAAATGTCAATAATAAAACATTTTCAAACTTAAAAAAAAAAAAAATTAAAAAAAAAATTTTCTCTATTTTTTTTCTTAAAGTACAAGAAAAAACAAACAAATTTCATTTATAAAAGTTTTTGATATAATGCAAACCCAAAAAGATATGAATTTTTTAAGTTTTACAATTGTGTAAAAGTCTTGTTTGAGGAGAAGGGGGGGGGGAAGTGTAAATCGGTTAGCAAACTGTTGACGCATTCTCATCTTACTAAACTCAAGTAGAAATTAACAAGAAACTAACTATTTAACTGCTAAAAACCTTTAAAATCCTCAAAATATACGTTATATATGCAAAAAATAGAACATAATATGGGAAAATCATATACAGAAACACTATTATTTTTCAAAAAAATAAAAAAACTCCCGGTTTTTTCTTCCTATTTACTTTCATTGATCACAACTAAGAAAACTGCATCAAAAAATATTGACTTTTTTAAAAAATTTTGGAAATTTTGAATAAATTCATTTTTACATTCTCATCCTAAATGAGAAGGTATTAAATTTGTGCAATTTTGAACTTTTGCTAAAACCTACATTTCTCGACGTTTTGAGACCTCCTGATTCCAAAAAAATGGGTTTTACGAAAGTTTCTGTCTGTATGTCAGTCTGTCTGTCTGTCTGTCTGTCTGTCTGTGTAAAAATTTTTGAAATCCATTAACTTGAGTAAAAATTCATATATCGATTTGAAATGTAGTATGCGTTTTAAGTAACTAAAAATACAGATCGAGTTCGTTAGCCAGCTATTTTGGACCAAAAATGTCAAAAATAAAACATTTTCAAACTTCAAAAAAAAAAAAAAAATTAAAAAAAAAATTTTCTCTATTTTTTTCTTAAAGTACAAGAAAAAACAAACAAATTTCATTTATAAAAGTTTTTGATATAATGCAAACCCAAAAAGATATGAATTTTTTAAGTTTTACAATTGTGTAAAAGTCTTGTTTGAGGAGAAGAGGGGGGGGGGGGGAAGTGTAAATCGGTTAGCAAACTGTTGACGCATTCTCATCTTACTAAACTCAAGTAAAAATTAACAAGAAACTAACTATTTAACTGCTAAAAACCTTTAAAATCCTCAAAATATACGTTATATATGCAAAAAATAGAACATAATATGGGAAAATCATATACAGAAACACTATTATTTTTCAAAAAAATAAAAAAACTCCCGGTTTTTTCTTCCTATTTACTTTCATTGATCACAACTAATAAAACTGCATCAAAAAATATTGACTTTTTTAAAAAATTTTGGAAATTTTGAATAAATTCATTTTTACATCTCATCCTAAATGAGAAGGTATTAAATTTGTGCGATTTTGAACTTTTGCTAAAACCTACATTTCTCGACGTTTTGAGACCTCCTGATTCCAAAAAAATGGGTTTTACGAAAGTGTCTGTCTGTATGTCTGTCTGTCTGTCTGTCTGTCTGTGTAAAAATTTTTGAAATCCATTAACTTGAGTAAAAATTCATCTATCAATTTGAAATTTGGTATGCGTTTTAAGTGTCCAAAAATACAGATCGAGTTCGTTAGCCAGCTATTTTGGACCAAAAATGTCAAAAATAAAACATTTTCAAACTTCAAAAAAAAAAAAAAATTAAAAAAAAATTTTTTTCTATTTTTTTTCTTAAAGTACAAGAAAAAACAAACAAATTTCATTTATAAAAGTTTTTGATATAATGCAAACCCAAAAAGATATGAATTTTTTAAGTTTTACAATTGTGTAAAAGTCTTGTTTGAGGAGAAGAGGGGGGGGGGGAGTGTAAATCGGTTAGCAAACTGTTGACGCATTCTCATCTTACTAAACTCAAGTAGAAATTAACAAGAAACTAACTATTTAACTGCTAAAAACCTTTAAAATCCTCAAAATACACGTTATATATGCCAAAAATAGAACATAATATGGGAAAATCATATACAGAAACACTATTATTTTTCAAAAAAATAAAAAAACTCCCGGTTTTTTCTTCCTATTTACTTTCATTGATCACAACTAATAAAACTGCATCAAAAAATATTGACTTTTTTAAAAAATTTTGGAAATTTTGAATAAATTCATTTTTACATTCTCATCCTAAATGAGAAGGTATTAAATTTGTGCGATTTTGAACTTTTGCTAAAACCTACATTTCTCGACGTTTTGAGACCTCCTGATTCCAAAAAAATGGGTTTTACGAAAGTGTCTGTCTGTATGTCTGTCTGTCTGTCTGTCTGTCTGTGTAAAAATTTTTGAAATCCATTAACTTGAGTAAAAATTCATCTATCAATTTGAAATTTGGTATGCGTTTTAAGTGACCAAAAATACAGATCGAGTTCGTTAGCCAGCTATTTTGGACCAAAAATGTCAAAAATAAAACATTTTCAAACTTCAAAAAAAAAAAAAAAATTAAAAAAAAATGTTTTTCTATTTTTTTTCTTAAAGTACAAGAAAAAACAAACAAATTTCATTTATAAAAGTTTTTGATATAATGCAAACCCAAAAAGATATGAATTTTTTAAGTTTTACAATTGTGTAAAAGTCTTGTTTGAGGAGAAGAGGGGGGGGGGGGGAGTGTAAATCGGTTAGCAAACTGTTGACGCATTCTCATCTTACTAAACTCAAGTAGAAATTAACAAGAAACTAACTATTTAACTGCTAAAAACCTTTAAAATCCTCAAAATACACGTTATATATGCCAAAAATAGAACATAATATGGGAAAATCATATACAGAAACACTATTATTTTTCAAAAAAATAAAAAAACTCCCGGTTTTTTCTTCCTATTTACTTTCATTGATCACAACTAATAAAACTGCATCAAAAAATATTGACTTTTTTAAAAAATTTTGGAAATTTTGAATAAATTCATTTTTACATTCTCATCCTAAATGAGAAGGTATTAAATTTGTGCGATTTTGAACTTTTGCTAAAACCTACATTTCTCGACGTTTTGAGACCTCCTGATTCCAAAAAAATGGGTTTTACGAAAGTGTCTGTCTGTATGTCTGTCTGTCTGTCTGTCTGTCTGTGTAAAAATTTTTGAAATCCATTAACTTGAGTAAAAATTCATCTATCAATTTGAAATTTGGTATGCGTTTTAAGTGTCCAAAAATACAGATCGAGTTCGTTAGCCAGCTATTTTGGACCAAAAATGTCAAAAATAAAACATTTTCAAACTTCAAAAAAAAAAAAAAAATTAAAAAAAAATTTTTTTCTATTTTTTTTCTTAAAGTACAAGAAAAAACAAACAAATTTCATTTATAAAAGTTTTTGATATAATGCAAACCCAAAAAGATATGAATTTTTTAAGTTTTACAATTGTGTAAAAGTCTTGTTTGAGGAGAAGAGGGAGGGGGGGGAGTGTAAATCGGTTAGCAAACTGTTGACGCATTCTCATCTTACTAAACTCAAGTAGAAATTAACAAGAAACTAACTATTTAACTGCTAAAAACCTTTAAAATCCTCAAAATACACGTTATATATGCCAAAAATAGAACATAATATGGGAAAATCATATACAGAAACACTATTATTTTTCAAAAAAATAAAAAAACTCCCGGTTTTTTCTTCCTATTTACTTTCATTGATCACAACTAATAAAACTGCATCAAAAAATATTGACTTTTTTAAAAAATTTTGGAAATTTTGAATAAATTCATTTTTACATTCTCATCCTAAATGAGAAGGTATTAAAGGACCACGCACAAAATGTACGTAAAGTGGCTCCCGGTCAAAATGGCTAATATTAGGATAAATTATACTTTGAGAGTTGCTAAAAAAATATTTCATCAGACCAAAGCAAAAAAACCATTTCCCCCCCCCCCCATAAGGGGATATTCAGGACTAGGATATTCAAGTCATAGCAAAATTGCTAAGTTTTACTAGCCCAACGATTTCTTCACGTTTAAGTCTCGCCAGAAAAATGTCTCTGGTTCACAAAAAAGAGATGACCAATGATGACCAACTACAATCCACCCCTTCCAAACAACCCCTATTGGGTTATAACAAAAATATCATCATAACATAGATTCTGTTGCCCCAAGATTTTTTTTTGCACTTAGAACTGAGCTGGAAAATGTCCCTGGTAAACAAAAGAGTGATGACCAATGATGACCAACTACAATCCACCCCTTCCAAACAACCCCTATTGGGTTATAACAAAAATATCATCATAACATAGATTCTGTAGCCCCAAGATTTTTTTTTGCACTTAGAACTGAGCTGGAAAATGTCCCTGGTAAACAAAAGAGTGATGACCAATGATGACCAACTACAATCCACCCCTTCCAAACAACCCCTATTGGGTTATTACAAAAATATCATCATAACATAGATTCTGTTGCCCCAAGATTTTTTTTTGCACTTAGATCTGAGCTGGAAAATGTCCCTGGTGAACAAAAGAGTGATAACAAATGATGACCAACTACAATCCACCCCTTCCAAACAACCCCTATTGGGTTATTACAAAAATATCATCATAACATAGATTCTGTTGCCCCAAGATTTTTTTTGCACTTAGATCTGAGCTGGAAAATGTCCCTGGTAAACAAAAGAGTGATGAACAATGATGACCAACTACAATCCACCCCTTCCAAACAACCCCTATTGGGTTATTACAAAAATATCATCATAACATAGATTCTGTTGCCCCAAGATTTTTTTTTGCACTTAGAACTGAGCTGGAAAATGTCCCTGGTGAACAAAAGAGTGATGACCAATGATGACCAACTACAATCCACCCCTTCCAAACAACCCCTATTGGGTTATTACAAAAATATCATCATAACATAGATTCTGTTGCCCCAAGATTTTTTTTTGCACTTAGATCTGAGCTGGAAAATGTCTCTGGTTCACAAAAAAGAGATGACCAATGATGACCAACTACAATCCACCCCTTCCAAACAACCCCTATTGGGTTATAACAAAAATATCATCATAACATAGATTCTGTTGCCCCAAGATTTTTTTTTGCACTTAGAACTGAGCTGGAAAATGTCCCTGGTAAACAAAAGAGTGATGACCAATGATGACCAACTACAATCCACCCCTTCCAAACAACCCCTATTGGGTTATAACAAAAATATCATCATAACATAGATTCTGTAGCCCCAAGATTTTTTTTTGCACTTAGAACTGAGCTGGAAAATGTCCCTGGTAAACAAAAGAGTGATGACCAATGATGACCAACTACAATCCACCCCTTCCAAACAACCCCTATTGGGTTATTACAAAAATATCATCATAACATAGATTCTGTTGCCCCAAGATTTTTTTTTGCACTTAGATCTGAGCTGGAAAATGTCCCTGGTGAACAAAAGAGTGATAACCAATGATGACCAACTACAATCCACCCCTTCCAAACAACCCCTATTGGGTTATTACAAAAATATCATCATAACATAGATTCTGTTGCCCCAAGATTTTTTTTGCACTTAGATCTGAGCTGGAAAATGTCCCTGGTGAACAAAAGAGTGATGACCAATGATGACCAACTACAATCCACCCCTTCCAAACAACCCCTATTGGGTTATTACAAAAATATCATCATAACATAGATTCTGTTGCCCCAAGATTTTTTTTTGCACTTAGATCTGAGCTGGAAAATGTCTCTGGTTCACAAAAAAGAGATGACCAATGATGACCAACTACAATCCACCCCTTCCAAACAACCCCTATTGGGTTATTACAAAAATATCATCATAACATAGATTCTGTTGCCCCAAGATTTTTTTTTGCACTTAGAACTGAGCTGGAAAATGTCCCTGGTGAACAAAAGAGTGATGACCAATGATGACCAACTACAATCCACCCCTTCCAAACAACCCCTATTGGGTTATTACAAAAATATCATCATAACATAGATTCTGTTGCCCCAAGATTTTTTTTTGCACTTAGATCTGAGCTGGAAAATGTCTCTGGTTCACAAAAAAGAGATGACCAATGATGACCAACTACAATCCACCCCTTCCAAACAACCCCTATTGGGTTATAACAAAAATATCATCATAACATAGATTCTGTTGCCCCAAGATTTTTTTTTGCACTTAGAACTGAGCTGGAAAATGTCCCTGGTAAACAAAAGAGTGATGACCAATGATGACCAACTACAATCCACCCCTTCCAAACAACCCCTATTGGGTTATAACAAAAATATCATCATAACATAGATTCTGTAGCCCCAAGATTTTTTTTTGCACTTAGAACTGAGCTGGAAAATGTCCCTGGTAAACAAAAGAGTGATGACCAATGATGACCAACTACAATCCACCCCTTCCAAACAACCCCTATTGGGTTATTACAAAAATATCATCATAACATAGATTCTGTTGCCCCAAGATTTTTTTTTGCACTTAGATCTGAGCTGGAAAATGTCCCTGGTGAACAAAAGAGTGATAACCAATGATGACCAACTACAATCCACCCCTTCCAAACAACCCCTATTGGGTTATTACAAAAATATCATCATAACATAGATTCTGTTGCCCCAAGATTTTTTTTGCACTTAGATCTGAGCTGGAAAATGTCCCTGGTGAACAAAAGAGTGATGACCAATGATGACCAACTACAATCCACCCCTTCCAAACAACCCCTATTGGGTTATTACAAAAATATCATCATAACATAGATTCTGTTGCCCCAAGATTTTTTTTGCACTTAGATCTGAGCTGGAAAATGTCCCTGGTGAACAAAAGAGTGATGACCAATGATGACCAACTACAATCCACCCCTTCCAAACAACCCCTATTGGGTTATAACAAAAATATCATCATAACATAGATTCTGTTGCCCCAAGATTTTTTTTTGCACTTAGAACTGAGCTGGAAAATGTCCCTGGTAAACAAAAGAGTGATGACCAATGATGACCAACTACAATCCACCCCTTCCAAACAACCCCTATTGGGTTATAACAAAAATATCATCATAACATAGATTCTGTAGCCCCAAGATTTTTTTTTGCACTTAGAACTGAGCTGGAAAATGTCCCTGGTAAACAAAAGAGTGATGACCAATGATGACCAACTACAATCCACCCCTTCCAAACAACCCCTATTGGGTTATTACAAAAATATCATCATAACATAGATTCTGTTGCCCCAAGATTTTTTTTTGCACTTAGATCTGAGCTGGAAAATGTCCCTGGTGAACAAAAGAGTGATAACCAATGATGACCAACTACAATCCACCCCTTCCAAACAACCCCTATTGGGTTATTACAAAAATATCATCATAACATAGATTCTGTTGCCCCAAGATTTTTTTTGCACTTAGATCTGAGCTGGAAAATGTCCCTGGTGAACAAAAGAGAGATGACCAATGATGACCAACTACAATCCACCCCTTCCAAACAACCCCTATTGGGTTATTACAAAAATATCATCATAACATAGATTCTGTTGCCCCAAGATTTTTTTTGCACTTAGATCTGAGCTGGAAAATGTCCCTGGTGAACAAAAGAGTGATGACCAATGATGACCAACTACAATCCACCCCTTCCAAACAACCCCTATTGGGTTATAACAAAAATATCATCATAACATAGATTCTGTAGCCCCAAGATTTTTTTTTGCACTTAGAACTGAGCTGGAAAATGTCCCTGGTAAACAAAAGAGTGATGACCAATGATGACCAACTACAATCCACCCCTTCCAAACAACCCCTATTGGGTTATAACAAAAATATCATCATAACATAGATTCTGTAGCCCCAAGATTTTTTTTTGCACTTAGAACTGAGCTGGAAAATGTCCCTGGTAAACAAAAGAGTGATGACCAATGATGACCAACTACAATCCACCCCTTCCAAACAACCCCTATTGGGTTATTACAAAAATATCATCATAACATAGATTCTGTTGCCCCAAGATTTTTTTT